>JADLSH010000232.1:192500-200095 GCA_016169945.1 Trachythela sp. YZ-2020 | reverse complement strand
AGTTCACTCGGTAAAACAGTTATACTCCCGGGCAACCACGGGTTTTGAACTCCGTGGGAAGTATGGTTGCAATGGCACGAACCGTTTTGTCATCTTTTTCCCGTTACCAGCGCGATAGTTGCACTTCGAAACTTATAACTAAACGTATATCAATTACGATAGGATCATATTGAAACATCCAACCTAATGATGAAGCATCAAACATGCATCCGGGACACGCAATAGGGTGAATCAGACGTTTTCACGGACCAGGCGGAAACATCGACGTGGACATAGGCTATGTTCCGCATTGTTCTGACGGACCGTCTGCCGGCAATGTAATGGGGGGGCGGCGGCGGGTAATATCTACCACTATCATGACGATGTTTCCCACGCATGACCACAAACTAAGCCTAACGTTATTTGATAAAAGCCAACGCGGCCTAACCTCACATTTGCTTCATCAAACCTATTGCCTAACCTGACCTAACCTAACATTTGTGGTATTATTTTAGTTCCCGTCTGACTGCAATTTATATATATATATACGAAGCGTACTCGTTTGAGGTTAACAAGATGCATTGCGAATCAAAATATCTTACTTAGGTGGCGAAATGACCGAAGCAAGTAAGTGTACGTTAATACATACCCGTGGCAATCGCGACACTCCTGCGCCATTTCAGAGTTTAATTCAAGGTTCTATTGTTCAGGTACATCAAAGAGTGCTGGCATATTTGTATCCATGTTGCCTTACCACTTATACCTCATATACTGTATTTTTATCCACGTTTACACTAATCGTTTCTTGTGTTTGAGTATTTCCCACTACTTATAATTAATAATTCGTATATAAATGCCAACGTAACAAATAGTTTAATAATTGTAGTTAATTAAATTGGCATTAAGTGGTACTATCCATTAATTGCTGTTTGATTCAAAATCCCTCACCAATTCAGCGCCAGGTCAGTGTGGCTCAAATTTCGATTGATCACATGGATTTCGCCTGCGTCTTCCATCGCCGCGAGTGGAGTGCAGTGATTGTGAAGTGCTCTTCAAGTGGTAGCCCAGACATGTAGACGGTGAGTACTGAGATTTATTGATGTGCGTGGACTTATGGTACAAATTGCCAGTATTGTAACATCTATGGGAAAATTGCCTGGTTGTGGGGTTATTCAATTTTCTTAGGCTAATCTGATATGACAATCGCCTTCGGCGAAAATATCAGTATTTGATTAACCCTAATAAATTTGAATAACTGACTGAAACACTTTTCCGGAAACTATCAATACCATATTTGCTCAGAGTGACCAACAATGGGTTAGATTTGGGTCTGTATAATTAGGTATGTTATATTTATAATTTTAGAAGAGGTCGGGCTACGATTTTTTCCACGAAAATTGCATTTTCTAGGTTTTTGATGTGCTGATTCCCAATCCGACCCCATTTTGGTGGAAAATAGGCCAAACATTTTGGCTCATTTCCACTTAAAAATAACTCAAATAACGTATCAAGAAACCTAAATGCTGAAGCACGCTATCATCAATCGGACCTCTTCTAAAATTTACCACATTGTTTGACAGAACCTCCCGCAAACTTAACCTCAACAACATAAACCTCAACAAATCTAACCTCAACAACTAACATGAATTTAACCTAACCACAACCAACCTAACCCTCAGCAGCTTCGCATGACTTGCTTAACATCAATTTTTTTATTTCACTATCAGCCTTAACATGAATTAACGTAACAACACTTCTTTTTCTACTAACCTCCAACAACCTAACTAAGCATGGCCTAGATACATTTTTATCGAAACCTAACCTTGTTGTTTTAACCGAACATAGCCTCAACTAACATCACTACGCAAAACCTAAAACAACCTAGCAGTGCGTTTTTATTCGCTGAACACAGTAGCCTTAACGCGTTATTTAATAAATCTAACACAACTTAACCCGGAACTTTTACGCTGCAACTCCTTAAAATGCTAGTAGACGTCGTCTCCGCTGGAACTTGGTGTAACGCGCCATATTTTGCGACATTTCCGCAAACGTTTCGGCAGACGCAAGGTCGGCATTAGCGGCCTAAAACGCCCGAACGGAGCATTTTCGTATGCATTACGGTGTGCACGTCTGTACCGGGTGGTGGTGAGTCGATTGCCAGTCCTGTTGGGCCCGCTCGACCTCTGGCTGCGCGCCTGGTGGACGGGCGGCGCGGTAATAGCCAGAGCGTATGCTCTCTTTGATACAGATGGCGCCGCCGCTCGTCGGTCCGTCGGTGCATGTGAACGTGAGACAGCAGACCAGCGCTGCGGTGACTCGGCGGGTGCGACCAGATACAGTCAGCCGGCGCGAGAATCGGCGATGCGAGACGGCGCGGTGTATTCCGCCAAATGTGAACGCGTAGCAGAGTCTATCCGACCGTGTCGGATGCACGGGGGTGCCGAATGGAGATCGCTCCGTTGAAGTGCGGAACTATATCCCGTAATCCCGTAACGTGTGACGGTCGAGACGTGTGCCGCCAGTCGTGTTACGACTGCGGTACGACGTCATCGAAGAGCCGGTCTGACGCGCGCATTTCCGGTGCGCGCGTTTGCGACTTTGTGTTGAATTACGCAACGGTTGGATCCTGCCAGTAGTGATATGGCACGGCTGCCTTCCAAAAGATTAAAGCCATGCATGTATCAGTACAAGCCAGAAGCTTAAGGTGGAAAATCCGCGAATGGCTCATTAAATCAGTGTTATTATTTACTGGCCGGAGACAGTGATGGCATGGATAACTTCCGTGGTAATTCTAGAGCTAATACATGCAACCGGAGCCCCAGTCCTGGCTTTCCCGGGGTCCGGCGGGGCGCTTTGTGGCTGACAAACCGACGATCGCCCTAGTGGCGGTCAGTTATTCGATGAATCACAATAACATGGTGTGGATCGTACGGTCTGGTACCGGACGACGCGCCTATCAAATATCTGCCTTATCAGCTCTCGACGGTTTGCTAGTGGCTGACCGTGGCCTCTGACGGGTAACGGGGAATCGCAGGTTCCGGTTCCGGAGAGGGAGCCTGAGAGATGGCTTACCACATCTAAGGGAAGGCAGCAGGCGCGTGGCATCCCTTCACTCACCCCAGTTCAGGGGAGGTAGTGACAATAAATACCTTACGAGAGTGGGTCTCTGTTAACCCAGGATCTCTCAAACGGAATGAAGTACAACGTGGAATCCTTTAACGAGGATCGACTGCGGAGGGCAAGCCTGGTGCCAGCAGCCGCGGTAATTCCAGCTCCAAGAGCGTATATTAAAGCTGTTGCCGGTTAAAAGCTCGTAGTTGGATATCAGTGCGTGTGTCCGGATCGAGTATGCCCGACACTGTCGTTCACGCGCGGCAGCCGTCGGGAACTCCCTAAATATCGGCTGGCCGCATTCAATCGTGCCGGATCCGTCGACGGGCCGTTCTTCGGAGGAGCCTTCGTTGGCGACCGGCGACGCCAGTTGCTGGCTACTTCGAACAAATTAGAGTGCTCAAAGCAGGCTCATAATGCCTGGCAACATACATATTCATGGAATTGGAGAATACGTCCCTGGCTCGATTTGAGGTTGGTTTTTGAGAGTCGAAGGGAAATGATTAATAGGGACTGATTTGAGGCATTCGTACATGTTACGACGCGAGGGGTGAAATCCTGTGACCGTCGCATCGACAGAACTATCATGCGACTTGGCATTTTCCGAGAATGTTTTCATTAGTCAAGAACGAAAGTTAGACGTTCGAAGGCGATCAGATACCGCCCTAGTTCTAACCGTAAACGATGTCGACCAGCAATCCGCAACGGTCACTACACGGACTGTGCGGGCAGCTTCCCCGGGGAAACCAGAGTTTTTGGACTCCGGGGGAAGTATGGTTGCAAAGCCGAAACTTAAAGGAATTGACGGAAGGGCACCACCAGGAGTGGAGCTTGCGGCTTAATTTGACTCAACACGGGACAACTCACCAGGCCCGGACACCGTAAGGATTGACAGACTGATAGCTCTCTCTTGATTCAGTGGATGGTGGTGCATGGCCGATTCTTAGTTGGTGGAGTGATTTGTCATGGTTTGTTCCGATAACGAACAGAGACTCTGGCATATTAAACTTGACGTCGCTAGTCGCCTTATGTGACTGCGGTGTGGCTTCTTAGAGGATCATCGGCGTCAAGCCGAAGCGAAAGAACAATAACAGGTCTGTGATGCCCCTTAGATGTTCTGGGCTGCACGCGTGTTACACTCAAGTGATCAGGCGCGCCGTTCAACGTCCCTCTCCGTGAGGAGCGGACAAACGTTTGAACCCTTTTGCGTGATGGGAATGGGGTTGCAATTGTCCCCCATGAACGAGAATTCAAGTAAGCGCAGGTCACTAGCCTGCGTTGATTAAGTCCCTGCCCTTTGTACACACCGCCCGTCGCTACTACCGATGGATGATTTGGTGAGGTCGCCTAGACTGGCCGCTGGCTTCGGCCGTGCAGCCGGGAAGACGCCCAAACTTGGTCGTCTAGAGGAAGTAAAAGTCGTAACAAGGTTTCCGTAGGTGAACCTGCGGAAGGATCATTCACAATACTACACGTTCGATGGCGCGTAATATTGTCTCGCTCATTCGTTGTCGGATGCACATTCCCCGGCGTCGAAGCGCTTATACTGGGTCCCGCACATACTGTGTGCACCTGCAGGTCCTCGACCGCCTAAGGCGGTTGGAAATATCTTGTCAGAAACGTCCGGTGGCTTCTACAGCATGTTTCGACATTTATGCAACGCCGACAAGGACCTGCGCCCTCGGTCCTCCCAATTGCGAGGAAAAAACATTGTGGGCTCCCATGCAGCAGCGAGATCGCACTCGGCTCGTGGGTCGATGAAGAACCGGGGTAAAAACTCAAGACAGTTTGCAGTGCAGGACACAAACGATCATCGACAGAGTTGAAAGACGCCAAATGGCGGCTCCCGATTTCGGTCGGCGAGCTCAGTGCTCTCGAGGGTCGCGTTTATAAAATCTACGCGCGCGCGCATTGTGTCGTATTGCGTGTGCCCATCAGACGTATTCGCCCCACCGTTGGGCGCCATTTGCATCACCAGTCGCGCGCCGCGCCAGCCACCACACTCTCACTACCCGGTGTTTGTTTGGCGTGCGCGCGCGACACGATGCCCAGCCATGACTATGGCGTCGTCGTTCAATGATGATGGAATATAGCGGAGCAGTCACGCGCAGCGTGAATGCCCTGGAATTGTGATTTCCACGTTGTGCGCACGACGCCGCGCTTCGACTATATTTCCACTCATTCTCTATGACTTTTTCGACCTCGGGGTGCTGGAGTACGCACTGAACTTAAGCATATCATTAGAAGTGCAGGAAAAGAAACCGCGGAAATGGGATTCCCCTCAGTAACGGCGAGTGAACAGGGAGGAGCCCAGCACCGAAGCCGGCGGTCGAGAAGGCCGTCGTGCAATCTGTGGTGTTCGGGAGGGCTCTGTCCGTGTCCGGTGTCGGTCAAAGTCTCCTGGAAAGGAGTCTCCGTGGAGGTGACAGGCCCGTGCGACCGATTGCCGCGCTTCGCGGACGGAGTCCTCGCTTCGAGTCGGGTTGTTCGCTTCATAATCGCAGCCCTAAGCAGGTGGTAAGCTCCATCTAAAGCTAAATATAACCACGGTCCGATAGTCCAACAAGTACAGTGATGGAAAGTTGAAAAGTGCTCTACAGAGAGAGTCAAATATAGCCCGTGAAGCTGCCACTGTAAGGATTAAGCGCACGTGTGACGCGTGTCGTCGGACAAATAGGCGACTGTTGGCTGCCCGCACATTGGTGTGCGGCATGGTGCACGCGAGTGCGCCGTGTCGCCGCCGCTACTGCCATTGCGGTGAGCAGAACGCTTCCCACTGTTCGACATCGACAGGTCGGGGCCCGTTGCCGCGGTCTTATGTGCCGACGACAATTTGCGAGACCCGTGTCGAGCTGGTGCTGGCGCTCTCGGAAGTGCGTCGCCGGTGTTCCTGACTGTGCACGCACGATTCGCGTGGCAGCGGTCGGCGATCTACACCTGCGATGCAATGCCGTCGATGGCGAATAACGATCGGGCGGCGGCAGCGCAAATCGACTCCGCAAGAGTCGGCTCGGCCTTGCGTCAGTCACGTGCGGCCCGTCTTGAAACACGGACCAAGGAGTCTAACATGTGAGGCGAGCGATTGAGATTGTCAAATCTCTCAAAACGCGCAATGAAAGTGAAGTGTCGTCTGACGGCAGCACGAGCGGAGATCTGTCGTCACTCACGTGGCGGCGGCGCACCGCGGGCGCGCGCCATCGGCTGGCTTTACTTCACTCGTGGAGCACTGCTGAGAGCGCGTGACCTAAGAGCCACCACGTTGGGACCCGAAAGATGGTGAACGCTCATGCCTGGCCAGGATGAAGCCAGAGGAACTCTGGTGGAGGTCGCATGCCGCGATTCTGACGTGCAAATCGATCGTCTGAGCGCTGGGTATAGGGGCGGTAAAGACCGGAAGTCGAACCATCTAGTGTAGCTGGTTCCGCCCGAAGTTTCCCTCCAGGATAGCTGGCACTCGTGTGGTGATACGGAGTTTCATCCGGTAAAGCGAATGATCAGAGGAGCCTGGCTCCTTGCGAGCTCAACCTATTCTCTTCAAACTTTCAATGGGGTGAGACGTCTGTGGCTTCACTGCGGCGACGACGACTCTGAATCCGAGTGCCAGTGGGCCACTTTTGCGTCAAGCAAGAACTGGCGTGCGGGATGAACCGCATGTCGAGTTAAGGTGCCTAAGCGGACGCAAATCAGATACCATGAAGGTGTTGATTGCTCGACAGCAGGACGGTGGCCGCTGGAAGTCGGCATCCGCTGAGTATATAACAACTCACCTGCCGAAGCAACTAGCCCTGAAAATGGATGGCGCTAAAGCGCCCCACCGATGCTCGACCGTCCGGCAGGCGATGCTGTTGCCAGCATCTGACGCCACGACAGTAGGGGCGGCGCAGTGGTGAGCGTTGAGAGGCGTAGCCGTGAGGCTAACTGGGCGCCATTGGTGCAGATCTTGGTGGTAGTAGCCAAATGCACAAGCAAGATCGCGTGGTTTCGATGTGGAGAGGGTTCCGCGCCGCGAACGGTATTTGGACGTGGGTGGTCGGCCCTAGCCAGCGGGTAATTCCGCATCCGTGTTACCATACGCAATATGCAGCAACAGCCAGGTTGATGGCGAAAGGAATGCGGTCAATGTTCGCAACCCGGACGCGGGCACAATGCTCACAACTGTGGGCGTCGCGCGACACCAACGAACTCGTCTCGCTGACCGCGGCCGAGAGTAGAGTTTTCTGGTATTCTAGTTGAGGGTTCCGGCCAGTGGAAGCTGACCGCTGCGCAAAGAAACGAGGTCGCGCAGGACTCGCGCATGGATACCCACCAGAGGCGGTGTGTACTTCCACGCCGTCTCGTGCGTCATAGTCAGCCCTTGAAACGCCGCCGGCGAGGACACGCTCCAATACCGCGTCCGTCGACCGACACCGCATCAGTCTCCAAGGTGAACAGCCTCTGGTCGATAGACGAATGTAGGTAAGGGAAGTCGGCAAAATGGATCCGTAACTTCCGGGATGAGTTGGCTC
>JADLSH010000232.1:180000-187500 GCA_016169945.1 Trachythela sp. YZ-2020 | reverse complement strand
CAACATAACTAAACGTATATCAATTACGATAGGATCACTTGAAACATCGAGCCTAATGATGAAGCATCAAACATGCAGCGGGACATAATGGGGTAGATCAGACGTTTTCACGGACCAGGCGGAAACATCGACGTGGACATAGGCTATGTTCCGCATTGTTCTGACGGGAATCTGCCGGCGGCATAATGGGAGGCGGGTAATATCCTGCCGGGCAATGAATGTAAGTGGTAATATCCTACCACTATCGTGACGATGTTTCACACAACGTGACCACAAACTAAACCTAACGTTATTTGATATAAGCCAACGCGGCCTAACCTGACATTGCTTCATCAAACCTAACCTAACCTGACCTAACCTAACATTTGTGGTATTATTTTAGTTCCCGTCCGACTACGAATTTATATATACGGGCACTCGTTTTGGGGTTTTCAAGACATTGGGAATCAAAATATCTTACTCTTAGGTGGCGGAAATGACCAGAAATAGGTAAAATTGTACATTCAATACATACCCGTGGCAATCGCGACACTCCGCCGCCATTTCAGAGTTTAATTCAAGGTTCTATTGTTCAGGTACGTCAGAGTGCTGGCATATTTATATCCATGTTGCTACCATATACCTCGCATACTGTGTTTTTTTTATCCACGTTTACACTAATCATTTCTTGTGTTTGAGTATTTCCCTACTTATAAATTAATAATTCGTATATAAATGTAACGTAACAAATAGTTTAATAGTGTAGTTAATTAAATTGGCATTGAAAGTGGTACTGTCAAAGTGATTGCTATTTTGATTCCAAAATCCCTCACCAATTCCACGCCGGGTCAGTGCCGACAAATTTCCGGTTAGTCGCCAGTTTTCCGCCGCCGTCTTCACATCGCCGCGAGTGGAGTGCAGTGAGTTGTGAAAGTGCTCTTCAAGTGGTGACCCAGACATGTGGAAAGCGGTGAGTACTGAGATTTATTGATGTGCGTGGACTTATGGTACAAATTTACTTATTATTATTAACATCTACATGGAAAAGTGCCTGGTTGTAGGGTTATTCAATTTTTTCTTAGGCTAATCTGATATAATCGCCTTCGGCGGAAAATATCAGTATTTGATTAGCCTAATAAAAATTTGAATAACATTACCGAGGCACTTTTCCGGTTTGTCAATGCCATATTTGCTCGGGTAGGCCAACAATAGGTTGGGTTAGGTCCGTATAATTAGGTATGTTATATTTATAATTTTTGGAGACATCGGGCTACGATTTTTCCACGAAAATTGTATTTTCTAGGGTTTTTTGATGTGCTGATTCCCAATCCGATCCCCATTTTGGTGCAAATGAGCCAAACATTTTTTGGCTCATTTCCGCCAAAAATGGCTTCAAATGGCAGCACATCAAAAAACCCTAGAAAAGGCAATTTTCGTGGAAAAAATCGTAGTCGGACCTCTTCTAAAATTTTACCACATTTGTTTGACAGAACCTCACCAAACTTAACCTCAACTTAACATAACCTCAACTTAATCTAACCTCAACTTAACTAACATGAATTTAACCTAACCACAACTTAACCTAACCTCAACTTAACCTAACATGACTTTAACCCAACATCAAATTTTTTTATTTCACCTAACCTCAACTTAACCTAACATGAATTTAACGTAACTTTTTTTTTCTTTTTTCTACCCTAACCTCAACTTAACCTAACCTAACGTAGCCTAAGATACATTATTTTTTATCAAACCTAACTTAACCTAATGTTGTTTTAACCTAACATAGCCTCAACTAACATCACTTCATAAAACCTAAAACAACCTAACCTTGCGTAGTTTTTTTTTCAACTTAACCTGACCAACCTTAACATAACGTTATTTAATACAATGCAACACAACTTAACCGGAACTTTTTACGCTGCAACTCCTTAGTAACTATTAGACGTCGTCTCACTTTGGAACTTGGTGTAACACTTATACATATTTTCCGACATTTCCGCAAACGTTTCGGCGGACGCAGGTCAACATTAGCAACCTAAAACGGCCGAACGGAGCATTTTTCGTATGCATTACCCGGTGTACGTCTGTGGGGTGGTGGTGAGTCGATTGCCGGTCCTGTTAAGGCCCGGCTCGGCCTCTGGCTGCGCGCCTAGTGGACGGGCGGCGCGACAATAGCCAGAGTATGCTCTCTGCTGATACAGATGGCGCCGCCGCCTCGCGTCGGTCCCGTCCGGTGCATGTGAACGTGAGACAGCAGACCAGCGCTGCGGTGACTCGGCCCGGGTGCGGCCGAATACAGTCAGCCGGCGCAAAGTCTGAGCGTGCGAGACGCGCGGTGTGTTCCGCCAAATGTGAGACGCGTAGCAGAGAGTCTATCCGACCGTGTCGGATGCACGGGGGTGCCGAATGAGATCGCTCGTTGAAGTGCGACTATATCCATCCATGTGTGTGTGTGGTCGAGAATGGTGTGCCGCAGTCGTGTTACGACTGCGGACGACGTATCGAGCCGGTCGGCGCGCGCATTTCGGTGCGCGCGTTTGCGACTTGTGTTAGATACCTGGTTGATCCTGCCAGTAGTGATATGCTTGTCTTAAAGATTAAGCCATGCATGTATCAGTACAAGCCAAACTAAGGTGAAACCGCGAATGGCTCATTAAATCAGTTATTATTTACTGGCCGAGACAGTGATACATGGATAACTGTGGTAATTCTAGAGCTAATACATGCAACCGAGCCCCAGTCCTGGCTTTCGGGTCCGGCGGGGCGCTTTTATTGGCTGAAAACCGATGATCGCCCTAGTGGCGGTCGTTATTCGATGAATCACAATAACATAGTGTGGATCGTACGGTCTGGTACCGACGACGCGCCTATCAAATATCTGCCTTATCAGCTCTCGACGGTTTGCTAGTGGCTGACCGTGGCTCTGACGGGTAACGGGGAATCTGGGTTCGGTTCCGGAGAGGGAGCCTGAGAGATGGCTACCACATCTAAGGAAGGCAGCAGGCGCGTAACTTACCCACTCCCAGTTCAGGGAGGTAGTGACAATAAATACCTTACAGAGGTCTCGTTAACCGAGATCTCTCAAACGGAATGAGTACAACGTGAATCCTTTAACGAGGATCGACTGGAGGGCAAGCCTGGTGCCAGCAGCCGCGGTAATTCCAGCTCCAGTAGCGTATATTAAAGCTGTTGCGGTTAAAAAGCTCGTAGTTGGATATCAGTGCGTGTCCGGATCGGTATGCCCGACACTGTCGTTCACGCGGCAGCCGTCGGGCTCCCAAATATCGGCTGGCCGCATTCAATCGTGCCGGATCCGTCGACGGGCCGTTCTTCGGAGGGGCCTGTTGGCGACCGGCGACGTTACCTTGAACAAATTAGAGTGCTCAAAGCAGGCTCATAATGCCTGTATACATATTCATGGAATTGGAGAATACGTCCCTGGCTCGATTTGGTTGGTTTTGAGAGTCGAAGGGAAATGATTAATAGGGACTGACGGAGGCATTCGTATTGCGACGCGAGGGGTGAAATCCTGTGACCGTCGCACGACGAACTACTGCGAAAGCATTTGCCGAGAATGTTTTCATTAGTCAAGAACGAAAGTTAGAGGTTCGAAGGCGATCAGATACCGCCCTAGTTCTAACCGTAAACGATGTCGACCAGCAATCCGCAACGGTCACTACACGGACTGTGCGGGCAGCTTCCCCGGGGAAACCAGAGTTTTTGGACTCCGGGGGAAGTATGGTTGCAAAGCCGAAAACCTCCGCTGGGTTTTTGGTTTGGGCTCAGGGCTGGTGTCTCCACTCCTGGTACCGGGTTCTCAGCGGAAGTCGAGACTCTAGCTGGGTGACGGTTTTGGGCTCGGGGTCGCAAGGCCTCGGGTTTCGAAGGGTGAGTCTTGGGCTGATTAAGTTACGGACCTTGACGAGCCTAAAGTCCTATGCACACCTCCTCGTGGTGACAACCGGGCAACGTACTGTGTAAAGGCGATATTCGCGGGTCCCCACGGTACGGCTAACGTGCAGGGCGCGGACCGTGTGGTGAACGGCTGGGTGCTTGACTTCACCGGGAATGACCCTCTCGGAATGGCTGTCAGGTACTCGGTCACTAGCCCACGGCCCAATGGGTTGGTCATTGCGGTTCATAGCTCCGGTTATCCGGTTGACCCGCTTTGACAAATACCCTATACTATGCGTATTCAAGGTATCCTGTGTATCTATGCGTAACTCCGTGATTGGGCAAATTACACCCCGAATGTGTGGGTGTTGTGGCTTGGCTGCTTGGCCTCTCCATTGGTGGTGTCTGACCGTACCTAATTGACCGGGAAAGAGCTGGGTCATTACCGAATCTCAGCGGTATAACTGAGTGCAGCAGAGTGCCGTCTGTTGCATCCTAGCTGATCGGGATAAGAGCTGGATTAGCACCGGGGTCTCGGCGGTATATCCGGGAACGGCTTGTCGCATGCGCGCAAGTTGCCCTCTAGGGCGGGTTTAGGCGATTACCCATGGCAGTCTTGCTGCTTCGCCGACCCCAGTCGCTTGGAAATATCCGTGCGCGACTGAGTCCCGCCGCATATGGGGCGGTTTAATTCCCATCATGGTCGCATTGCTGCTCTGTTCAGTATACGGTCAGGGCTTTACCATCAGGTAGCTCTCACCTACCAAACAACAGTGATTGCTTCCACATTGCCTTCAAGGTCGCTCCGGCGTTGTCTCGCGAAAGGCATCTCGCACCATGGAGCAGTCTTGTCGGCAACACGGAACCATTACTCGGATGGTAACATCTTTTCCGAGAAACTTGTTTGACACAAAACCATCAGTGTCCAGAAAACCCGTCTAAAGGAATTGACGGAAGGGCACCACCAGGAGTGGAGCTTGCGGCTTAATTTGACTCAACACGGGACAACTCACCAGGCCCGGACACCGTAAGGATTGACAGACTGATAGCTCTCTCTTGATTCAGTGGGTGGTGGTGCATGGCCGTTCTTAGTTGGTGGAGTGATTTGTCTGGTTTATTCCGATAACGAACGAGACTCTGGCCTATTAAACTTGACGTCGCTAGTCCTTATGTGACTGCGGTGTGCTTCTTAGAGGGATCATCGGCGTCCCAGCCGAAGGAAAGGGAGCAATAACAGGTCTGTGATGCCCTTAGATGTTCTGGGCTGCACGCGTGTTACACTGAAGTGGTCAGCGCGCCGTTCAACGTCCCTCTCCGTGAGGAGCGGGCAAACGTTTGAACCCTTTTCGTGATGGGAATTGGGGGTTGCAATTGTCCCCCATGAACGAGGAATTCCAAGTAAGCGCAGGTCACTAGCCTGCGTTGATTAAGTCCCTGCCCTTTGTACACACCGCCCGTCGCTACTACCGATGGATGATTTGGTGAGGTCGCCTAGACTGGCCGCTGGCTTCGGCCGTGCAGCCGGGAAGACGCCCAAACTTGGTCGTCTAGAGGAAGTAAAAGTCGTAACAAGGTTTCCGTAGGTGAACCTGCGGAAGGATCATTCACAATACTACACGTTCGATGGCGCGTAATATTGTCTCACTCATTCGTTGTCGGATGCACATTCCCGGCGTCGAAGCGCTATACTGGGTCCCGCACATACTGTGTGCACCTACGGGTCCTCGACCGCCTAAGGCGGTTGGAAATATGCTTGTCGAAACGTCCGGTGGCTTCTACATGTGTTTCGACATTTGTGCAACGCCGACAAGGACCTGCGCCCTCGGTCCTCCCAATTGCGGGAAAAAAACATTGGGCTCCCATGGCAGCGGATCACTCGGCTCGTGGGTCGATGAAGACCGGGGTAAAACCCGAGACAGTTTGCGAATTGCAGGACACAAACGATCATCGACAGGTTGAACGCAAATGGCGGCTCCCGATTTCGGTCGGCGAGCTCAGTGCTCTCGAGGGTCGGTTTATAAATCACGCGCGCGCGCATTGTGTCGTGTGCGTGTGCCATGGACGTATTCGCCCCACGTTGGGCGCCATTTATGCAAGTCGCGCGCCGCGCCAGCCACCACACTCTCACTACCGGTGTTTGTTGGCGTGCGCGCGCGACACGGTGCCCAGCCATGACTATGGCGTCGTCTCAAGTGATGATGGAATATAGCGGAGCGGTCACGCGCGACGTGAATGCCCTGGAATTGTGATTTCCACGTTGTGCGCACGACGCCGCGCCGACTATATTTCCCTCATTCTCTATGACTTTTTCGACCTCGGGGGTGCTGGAGTACGCACTGAACTTAAGCATATCATTAAGTGCAGGAAAAGAAACCAAATGGGATTCCCTCAGTAACGGCGAGTGAAGTGGGATGAGCTCAGCACCGAAGCCGGCGGTCGAGAGGCCGTCGTGCAATGTGGTGTTCGGGAGGGCTCTGTCCGTGTCCGGTGTCGGTCCAAGTCTCCTGGAAAGGAGTTCCGTGGAGGGTGACAGGCCCGTGCGACCGATTGCCGCGCTCGCGGACGAGTCCTCCTTCGAGTCGGGTTGTTCGCTAATGCAGCCCTAAGCAGGTGGTAAGCTCCATCTAAAGCTAAATATAACCACGAGTCCGATAGTCAACAAGTACAGTGATGGAAAGTTGAAAAGTACTCTGAAGAGAGAGTCAAATAGCCCGTGAAGCTGCCACTATGGGATTAAGCGCACGTGTGACGCGTGTCGTCGGACAAATAGGCGACTGTTGGCTGCCACACATTGGTGTGCGGCATGGTGCACGCGAGTGCGCCGTGTCGCCGCCGCTATGCCATTGCGGTGAGCAGAACGCTTCCCTTTGTTCGACATCGACAGGTCGGGGCTTCGTTGCCCGCGGTCTTATTGCCGACGACAATTTGCAGAGCCGTGTCGAGCTGGTGGCGCTCTCGAGCGTCGCCGGTGTTCCGCTGACTGTGCACGTTCGCGTGGCAGCGGTCGGCTTGGTCTGCGATGCAATGCCGTCGATGGCGAACGACTGGGCGACGGCCAGCGCAAATCGACTCGCAAGAGTCGGCTCGGCCTTTGCGTCGTCACGTGCGGCCCGTCTTGAAACACGGACCAAGGAGTCTAACATGTGAGCGAGCGATTGAGATTGTCAAATCTCAAACGCGCAATGAAAGTGAAGTGTCGTCTGACGGCACGAGCGGAGATCTGTCGTCACTCGTGGCGGCGGCGCACCCGCGGGCCGCGCCATCGGCTGGCTTGCTTCACTCGTGGAGCACTGCTGAGGCGCGGACCTAGAGCCCACACGTTGGGACCCGAAAGATGGTGAACTATGCCTGGCCAGGATGAAGCCAGAGGAAACTCTGGTGGAGGTCCGCCGCGATTCTGACGTGCAAATCGATCGTCTGAGCTGGGTATAGGGGCGAAAGACCAATCGAACCATCTAGTAGCTGGTTCCGCCCGAAGTTTCCCTCAGGATAGCTGGCACTCGTGTGATACGGAGTTTCATCCGGTAAAGCGAATGATCAGAGGAGCTGGGCTCCTTGCGAGCTCAACCTATTCTCAAACTTTCAATGGGTGAGACGTCTCGCTGGCTTCACTGCAGCGACGAC